>JACDOX010000044.1:1054213-1073868 GCA_014549065.1 Cardinalis cardinalis | reverse complement strand
AAAAAAGAAGAAAAAAAAGAAGAAAAAAAAAAGCTAGAGGGCTGACAAATGGTAAGAGAACAAACATTATGTCTAGAACAAGTAAGGGAAGAATAAACAATAAGCTGACAGACCAGACAGGATAAATGAATCAGTCAATCACTAAAATTAAAATAAGAGCAAAACCCAAAGAACTCTTGTCAGTTTAACATAGCTTTTAAAGTGTCTAGCTTGACACAACCTTAGGAGAAAAAGATTATTTCAGTAAGAGATACTGATGGCCCTTCCTGCTGTACAAGGAGTCCTACAAGAAGGCTTTGGCAAGTTGGAGCTGGGAGGGAGCTCTGAACAGGCCTGGGGAATGACATAAAGAAAGGAGCAGGTTTAGAAGAAAACTAGCCTGAAAATCCCAATCCAGACCATTACAATACAGATAGAAAGTCAGATAGATCAGAAGCTGAAGATAAACAGGAACTAATTTCATTAAATAAGCACTCAGCCTATGATAAGCAGGACATTGCTTGGGCAAACAGTGCACAAGCAAAACCTTCTCAAGAACAACTATATTCAACAGTTGTCTCTGCTTATATTCACTGCAAATGTATTTTCCTGATGTATGTCACAATAATAGTTTCTAATTTTTCACTTTTACTGGATTTACACTTTTGTAAGTGCATTGGCTTCATCAGTGGGCCTCCCAAATTGCCTCAGGCTACAYGAGAGCAATAATATCAGCCCAGTGTGAAGGAATATATTTCTAATACAACCACTGCAAACACAGTTATGTTTCACTCCTACTTGCAAATTCCTTGACCTCCTTTGTGTCATTTCTGATATCTGAACCGTTCCAAATCTACTTTCATTCCTTCCATAATTTCATTGGAACCCATCAGTACTTGTAGCAGAGCATAACAACAGATATATTCTGAGCCACAGGGAACACAACCACCTCATATCCATATACAAGCCCTGAGCAGTCCAGCCTGGCACCCTGCAAAGCCCTGAGTTGCATTTTGTCCAGAAGAATTTGGTTTAGGTTATGGGACTGAATCTCAGTGATTCTGGCTATTAGAATAACAGAGCTTTGGTTTCCTGAGCACATTTTTCTTATCTTGGTAACTATTTGTTTTCTGGTCCCATTTTTAGCTCTCACGTAAGTGTCCTTTGGCACCCCAAATACCAGGAGCTGCCTGTGACGCCCTGTGAGCTGCAAGCAGGGGCCAGGCTGGCACAGGGGTGGTAATGAAGGATGGCCTGGGGTTCAGCAGTACCTGAGCACAGTGAGTTGATTCCCCCATCCAACTCTCATTACCTTCCCCAGCTTCCCAGAGCTGTGGCTGCTCCATTCCCTGCCTGGTGGCTAAATAGTACAGCTGCCTGTCAGTATCACAGCACAAGGTTAATGGCTACATTCGCAGCATGAGCCTTTTCCTCAGCTCACATCAAAACTGATGTGTCCTGGGGAACTGGTGGTGTATTCCTTCAAGCTTCAAACCCACCCTGACTTCACTGGGAAATTTGAACGAGCATTGCAACACAAGAGTTTCAGTGTCAGCTTCAAGAGTCAGGGAAATTGAAAAAAATGCTCTGATTCATTTTAGTGGCCCTTAGACAGTAAACTTATAATTATTTCTGTGATTATATCATGTAGACTTTAATAGCTTAGACGCAAGAGCCATTTTTGTGGGAAAGACCAAATACTTTCTGTGTTTCTCTCCATGTATCTAGCCTTACAACAATGATAGTTGCTATGCTCTACCTCTGAAATAAACTGAATATTCAAACAATATAATTTTAGTCTTACTTTTTTGACTGAGTTCCAGTTAATTAATCTTCTTCCATTCCCCATCGCTTCTTGGCACTGAGTAAGCCTATGCACAACAGTATTTGTATTTTGAAGATATAGGAAGCAGTGAAAGAACAGCATGAACAAGGAAGAACTACACAACAAAGATTTCACTGTTTCTTGAGAAAAGGAGGCTCAGGGGTGACCTTATCACTCTGCAATTGCCTGAAAGGAGGCTGTAGCCAGGTGGGGTCCAAGGTAACTGGCAACAGGAGGAGACACAGCCTCCAGAGGTGCCACGGGATGCTCAGGTTAGACATTAGGAGAAATTCCTTCACAAGAAGGGTGATTAGACATTGGAATGGACTGCCCAGTGAGTTGGTGGATTTGCCATCCTTGGAGGAGTTTAAGGAAAGACTGTGCATGACACTCAGTGCCATGGTCTAATTGACATGGTGTTGGGTCATAGGTTGGACTTGATCATCTCAGAGATCTTTTTCAACCCAATTGATTGTTTCATTCTGTAAAAGGACGGTCACATGCTTGTGTACAAAGACTGGAGTAAATCTGGTAGATGCTCGTCAATATAATGTAGAAAATAATCAAGCTGTATCTAAATACAGTACCAGGAAAAAAAAATAATAATCATGTTAATACAATGAACTTGTGCATAGTTTTAACTTAAATGTTGTTTTGGGGAGAAGGAAAAAAGTTGAATTCAGGGTAAAATGTGAGTCTTTACTGGATGAGATGGCCACTATTGGTCTTCTGAATTACCTGTGCCATCACAGCCACACTTCTCTGGGGCTGTATTGGTTGATTGGGCCTTTGGATATCCACCAGCCCAAGGCTGTGCCTTCTGAACAGCGCTCCTGAAGCTGAGGGTGCTGGCACAAAATAAACACAAGCTGCAGTCTTTCCTCTTATTTGTACACGGCAGAAGCAACAGGAAACACCAAAGGTCTATTCTCCTTTTGAAGAAATACCTCACCAAGGAGATGCCAGGCATTATGAAGTGGTATGGTGAAAAAGAACTGCAGAGGCACAGCTGCTTTCTCATAGCCAGAGCAAGGTGGAAGGTCTTTGTATAACTCATTTTTTTAATAGCTATGCACATAAACTGTGAATAAATTAGGAAAAAAATTTAGCAACAAACTAACCAGGAGATGCTCAGAAAGACCTTATTTTAAAAGCCCATGCATATGGCACATCAAAAATGAAAAATCCATTGTTATCACTTTCTTAAAATTGTGTTTGAATACAGTCCTTAATATTAGTGCTTATTGTTAACTTGAAAAAAGCCAAACCCAACCACCACCTGAATGAGAATAGCAGTGTTTGAGAGCCCAGTTCTCACTCACACTACCCCATCTGAATAGAGCTGGATGGAGGTGTCAATGTAAAGAAGCAAGGCGAAACAGGAAGGGACAAGGGACATTTTCCAGAAGCTGCTAGTGACAGTGGCACTTAATCCGTAGGCATTAACTACACAAAAAAGAGCTAATGTCTGGTTTTTATGAGGTCTGAAAACTCTGAAAATCTGGAATTTCAAGGGGCAGGGGTAGCTCTTTAGCATCTGAGCCGTTATTTGTTTCAGGCTGAGCATGCAAAAACTGAGCCCTCCTAAATCTGTGTGCAATCCTGAAAATGCTGACTTTCACTTTTTAAACCTCTACTAATTTGCTAAAGTAATTTTTTATTTCCCAGCTCTCTGCACCTGCAGAATGTACCCTGCAAGATGACTGCAGCATCTCTAGAGGAAATACCTTTTCCATCTACAGAAACAAATGCTATGGAGCTGGCAGACTGAATGGAAAGAGATCACTTTAGACCCAGACACACCTGCCTCAGGCATCACGTCCCTGACATTCAGCTTTCACTGCCTGTGGCTTTGCCCTTCCCAGGCTCTTATCAGCCATCCTCTATTCTCATATTGCATTTATCTGCCAACAGATGTAGCAGAATTAAACCACATCTGCTGGCTAATGTTTAAACTTTCCATGCTATTTAGCACTCTTTGGCCTACAGTCTCCAAAGACAGATTTAAACTTCTGGTTTGCCTACGGCTTCAAGCAGAGCTACATGTGTGTGTGTCTCGGTGCGTGTGTGAGCCTTCTCCTGAAGTAATTTTCCTTGTTCCCTGTTTACAACAACCAGGCACTTCAGCACAAACTGTTTTTGACAGGGGAATAATGTGTGTACTGTGTGGGAATATTTAGCACAAAAGATGTTCACTTTACTGGAATTTGCAGAGGAAAACTCTGCCTAGAGTCCTGCCTGACTCGGGGGGCGCTCCTCTGATCTGCAGCAATTGCAAATGGACAAACAAATTATTTCCATTCCCCAAGACACAGTGCAGAATTTGTACAATTTCAAAGCTAGCTGAGAGGAGGAGTTTTATGAAGCCTTGAGGCAAGGTACTCAGAGGTGTTGTGAAATGCCAAAAGGATTTCTCAGTGGGCAAAATAAAGGTTATGTTTTAATAGAGGAAAAAGATCTCAGATAATCCATAGAGATCTAAAGGTTTCCTTTCGTCACTCACCACTTGATGCTACCAAAACATATGTTTTGTTACCTCTCTGGAGGCATGAATTAAATAACTATATTTGGCTATCAGCAGGCTTCTATTGTTTCTCTTCTCTTCAGCCCTCACTGTTGTAGAGATGTCTCAATTCTCACACAGGAAAGAATGTTTCCACTGATAAAATTCCCCTAGGAACTACACCAAGTAGCATTCAATTTAGCCAAAAATTATGCAGGCATATTATCCCATTATTAGCTATTTGGACAATGATGAATCTACATATAATCAGGTTTGTTTGCTTGTTGGGTTTTTGTTTTTCTTTTCCTTTTTTGGCTTTCAAGAAGCAAATCCCATTTCCCTTTAGGCTTCTCTGCAGGGCATAAGAAGATCTGTCCTCTGTCTCTACCCCACAGCACACTCATCCCTATCCTGGAAACTCTCACTCTGCTGGCCATGAGAGACAGCAGCCATGGAACCAGCCTTGCTGGGCTGTGAACAGAGAATGTTTCTATTTGTATTATTGGCACTAAGGAAATGTTAGTATTTTTGTGATAAGGGAAGTCCTTAGTAATGAAAGAAATCATGTGGCAGGCATGAACATTGGTGTGCCATTAATCCATTAAATGGGCAAACTGAAGAGACAGTTCAGGATCCAGTGCCTCACTATTCCTTGCTCTTCCAGAGCAGATTTCTGTCCTATTTGAAAGAAGTTATATCTATTCCAAAAGATAATGCAATTGCTTGATGTTCTGTCTCTCTGTGCCCCAGCTTGAAATTCATAAAGAAAAGATTGCCTGAAGTTATTTAATATAAGTGGTTCTGAGAAAGCTGGAAATCAAATACAATAGATACTTTCTGGTACTGAGATGTTTCTGTGGATGTGGAAAAGGATTAGATGATCTCCTTAGCTCCCTGCCAGATCATCTCCTATGACTATATGCAATCAAAAAAAACCCTTAATCATTCATCCTATACTTCTCCCAAATATTCCATGTTTCCCTTTTTTCCCCCCTATGTACTACTTCTGATGGCAGAGGGGCGTGACTCAGTTGTTTTTTAAGGTGTGAGCTGAAAGATAGGAGATCGTTTTCATTTAACACCAGCTGTTTTACCAGCTCTTTGTGGTTTCACTTTTGTACATTTTGGGTCTTTGTGTTGTCAGTTCTCTTGCTCTTTGGGCTGATTTCACCTTTACTCTTCAGAAATTTACGTATGGCGTATTGGGGTCTTAGTTCCAGCTGCAGCATTGAATTCCTCTGGAGCCATTAGCATATCTCTAAGGCGTCCCATCTCTGCTATCATTGTCCCTAAACAGCCCCTCCCATTTCTTCATTCACTTCCTCTCCTGTTCACTGCTGGCCAGCTGTGAAATGCTGTTCCCATGCCATTAAACAGTGTTTTCTAGGGAGAAACAAAAAGCATAGGCTTCTATTTATTTATGGATCCACATACCAATTCATCTTCCATGCCATAATTCTGATTTAATGTAGTATATCACAATTTGTCCTACCTCCTAAAGCAGAACACCAATGCCCTCAGTGGYCCCTGTTTCCTTCCCTTTGTCCTTCCCAGTCTTTCCACCGTGGGGACCCAGTTGTATGCCAAATTTTCCTCTTCCAGAAACCAGAATCCCAGGCCACAGTTTGGGATCTTGATTAGTAATAAAATGTGAATCTTGCTTATGCTCTCCTTTACATTAGTCGCCAGCCTAATTATGAAATAATTTCAATAAAATCTGTCATGCTATTTGGGAGCCGGTGTAATTAAGATGAAAAAGCTCCTCTTTCTCCAGAGCTAAGTAAATTGTTATCAGAAGGCATCTGCATGCTGACATGTGTGAAGAGAGGCAGTGGTCCCAGCTCACCTTGCATTTGGCACTTGCAGGCTGTTCTTGCCTGCCTGCTGCTGCTCACAATCCCTCCCTTCAGATCACAACTCTGTTTTTGCAGGTTCAGTCCCCCAGTTAAACTAGAAAGCTATCATAGTTCTGCAGACAAATCATAAGATCAAATGAAGATTGGCAAGTGCTACTGCATCCACCCTTCTTTTCATTTTCCAGTATTAACTGTGGCACCCTTGCTTTAGATGCTGTGGTAGAAAGTCAGGCAGGGCACAACTGGACATTTTAGTTCCTAGTTTCTTTATCTGTCCTAATTACAACAGGACTTTGCAAAACCCTACAAGTATACTCTGGAAAATACATTTATTTAAAAGTCTTGCAAAATTCCTCAAAACTTAAAAAAAGGTAGATTCAAATCTTATTAACCCTCATCCCCGTGGCCTGTTTTTTAAAATTTCTTCTGAAAAGTGAAAAATGTTGATAGAAGAAATAAAAATACTAAAATACTAAAATATGGAAATTAATTTAAAAACCATTCTGATAAGCGCTTAGCTCTGGTCATATAAAAAAATGGGTGCAGTTCAAATAAACAGAATTTTAATCTAATTATTTAAACTGGTTAAGAGGTTCTGCTCAACAGGGTTGGATCAAATTTACTCCATATCTACAACTGGTCATTCTTTCTCTTCTGACTTCCAAGAGACAAGCTCTTTCCCTAAAAGTAGTGGCTGGTTTGTAGGTCAGCAGCTTTGCTTCCCCTTTGCCTTTTCTGTACAGCTCCTCTCAGTTTTCCCTCTGCTTCCTCCCCCTCGTGCCCTTCCCCCATCCTTAGTTTCTAGAGGGCATTACACATTGTTCCTGCTGGCTTTTTAGCTATTGAGAGCTGCGTATTTTTAGCAGCCATCTCTCCTCTCATCTACTGGGAGGCAAGTGACCATGGTGGTGGGAGGGCACCACAGACGGACGGGATCGCGGCGCTTCCTGATGGCAGCTCAGCCTTTATGTCCTGAGCCTGGGGCCGGGCGGCAGAGAGGAGATCTTCCTGCCACCCGGCCAGAGAAGCCTTCTGCCAACACCCAAACCAGCTTTCAATCCAATCAGACTGTGTGCTTCATTTAAAAGCAGAGAGATTTCAAAATCATGACACAACTGCTGTTCGTTTTGTTCTTTTCAGGGTCTTATCAGATGTCCAGATAACAGATTCAATTTTTTTTTTCTGAGGTATGAGGAATAGAGACCTTTTTGTTTCCTTTTGTGATAAAAATTGGYTTCTGATCTCACCTGAATGTAGAACATGAAGCACTAAGTAAAATATACAATAAAATTTTTAAAAAGCATATTGTTAAGATTAAATTTTAAAAAGGGGTATTTTTAACACTCAACCTGACTGGAATATGAAGATATGGAGCCAGTGAACTGGTACTTGTGCTCTACATAGCTGAAATAAGAATAGGATGCTTACAAAGTGAATAAAAAAGATATGAAAAATATGCATTTTTTCCACTTCATAGAATTGTAATGTCAGCATTAGAACTATTAGTTTAATATGTATGGGCTTTTAATAATGAAAAAAAATTATCGTTTTGTTCAAGTAGGGAAATGACCATCATTCTGCAGGAGGGACAGACTGGCTTTTCCACAGCACCTGGCTCAGATGTCACCTATTCAAGATGTCAGATTATATGGATGGGCAGCTAAAGGGGCCATAATTGTAGTGCAAATTCATTTCTTGCTTAAAAATGGGGCATTGCAATATGAAAGAATAATGGAGAGGACATAAAGAAGATAACATTCAAATTAAGTTGAAATAATGCAATGAATCAGGCTGTCAAAACCTAAGCTTAATACAAACTTAATACTTACTTAAACCAGAGTATTTGGATTTGAAACATTTTGTCCTTTTTTTTGTATCTTTATGTAGAAAGTGGACTCAATCTTGTATTTTTTCCTGATAAATATGTGAAAGGTTGATATATTCCACCACACACAGGCCTTGTTTTATATAATTTGAGGGATTAGTTATGCAAGTATTAGATATGCAATGGATAACTCCAACAGGACCTATGGCTTAGTATAGTTTAATTGGTTGTCAGCATGTCAAGAATCTGACACACTGACAACCAAAATTGAACTATTTAAGTCAATAATAATAATAATAATAATAACAACAACAATCAGAATAGCATGATTTATAGAGAACAAAAGATCACCTTTGGTTCTGCTCCTAGTTTTACTGCCATGAATCAGAAGTAGCTCCCACAAAACAAGATTAGGGGAGCAGATATTTGCTGCTGGACTGTGCAAGTCCTTCAAAGGGTACTTCAGTGCTTTTGTTACTTACATTTGAATTTTGATGGCATCCTTTGGATTTTCGTATTTTTCCATGTTTCTATACAGATTTAACTGAGGTCTCTGGCAAAAATCACATAATTACAAAGTTTTCTAAAACTTGTATTATTTAGTTCACTGACCATCTGTTGGATAAACAGCTAATTAATAGTCTTTGTTATTTTTAGAACACTATATCACTGTATGTTCCAAAAAGAGCTGTTTCAGTCTTTTGGGCAAATACTGAATAAATCTGAAAGAAAAATGCTTAGGTATTTTAATGTAAAGTTA
This sequence comes from Cardinalis cardinalis, assembly GCA_014549065.1. Lineage (NCBI taxonomy): Eukaryota > Metazoa > Chordata > Aves > Passeriformes > Cardinalidae > Cardinalis > Cardinalis cardinalis. Next base: position 1,065,120 of record JACDOX010000044.1, on the reverse strand, counting down.
AATACACACTTCTATAGTGCAGCAATGATATAAATTTTTCCTTTCTTTGAAAAAAAAAAGGTCTTTTCCTGGTTAAATCCTTGCTTTCCATTTGTTGCTCTTTTAACATGTCAGACAGAACTCAGACCACAAAAGTCTCTGTGACGGTGCTGTGGTAAGCATTTGGTGTTGCAAGTCGGAAGAACAGAGGTGATCCCTCCCTGCCTAACTCCTACAGGGCAAACACACCCTTTGTGGAAGAAGGGAAAGACCAAAATAACAGAATAGAGCCTGACAAGGAATAACATTATTGCCACTGCCATGTTTACCCATGGAGAGCCCTTCAAGGACTCTTCGACATCCTATAAAGAGGGTTGAAATCTGACCTCGACACTGGGAAGCTCCTGAATGGGAAGAGAGTGAAAACACTCAATTTTCCCTGCATCCACAAGGGCATTTGACATTTGCAGGCCAGACTGCCTGGCCATGCTGCCAAGGTGGCTACCTGCTTAATTCTGGGCTAAAGCATCCCAGCTAGCAGAGAAATTCCCCTCACTTATGCCAGCTTAACTCGCCAGATTCCAAGCTATGCAGATTTCCAGTCTGTTGCTCCTAGAGCTGATTTCAACSTTCTGTTGAAATGTATAAAGAGAACATGGAGGATTATTTAGGTAAAACAGTTTATTGGGATGGATATGAACTGAATGAGAGAGGTGCATTTCTCCTTCTTGCCATCTTAGGCAAGCTATATGGTAAATCTCTTATTCTAACCTTTTAATAARGTTAATAATACATGAGATCTTGCAGATTTGTGTTTTCAGTTAACCTGCACAGGCCTTCCACCCAACATCAAAACCCTCTAAATGCAAAGATGCTCCCTGCCTGCTAAACAGATATATTTCTGATGAACAGCGTCTGCTTGTGTGCACAGCGGTATTTTGTACATTACATTTCATACAATATTTGCACAGATCTGGAAGGCACTTAGCCATTTTGTCTTACTGGGTTACAGCTGTTCCTCCATGGTTTCTGAACTGAATATTCATTAAGTCATTCTTACCAACAAATTAATATGTGTGTTGTTTTAAGAACCCACTCAGAATGCTAATTTTAGGAAGATATTTGAACAAGAAGCAAATTTTCTCTATATGCAATTTATATATCCACTTGAAAATATGGTTTTATAATGAAATGCTGAGAGATCCTTAATTATTGCAGCTTTAGTGGCACCATTATAGTACTAAAAAGAGACCATCTAATGGATGACTCCCTTCAGCAGAGATTTGCTGACTACACACCTGCTTTAGCAAATGAACACAGMATACAGTGTCAAAGCATCCTCTTGACTTAGTGCTGCTTTCCCACCCTCATGGTCTCAGTATATCTCGCACATGACTGACAAGTATGACTGGAAAACATTAAATTGTGTGAGCAAAAAATGTCTCCTAGTTAGTGTTTCTGCTGATCTRTTAATTCATTTCACTTCTTATGTGATATCACCATTATGTCTAAGCACAGTTTATGACAAGGCTCACTGAAGTGAAAATCAAGCCAATGAATTGTTTAATATGAACTAATGAAAACYAGATATAAAAGGCTTCAACTGGTTTGAAGCTTTAATTGTCAAGCTGATGTAAATTCAGAGTAAAGCAATGCAGAAAACTGGATCACTTTATGATAATTTGTTTTAATTAAATAATCATATAAAGAGCTCTGTCCTGCAAGATATTGAGTGAAATAAAGAGTTTCCAAAGGAAAAGTTGGAATTGCTAAAGAGTGTGAAAATGGCAAGGGCATTATCATTTTTCCTTCTGTCTTGTACTTCAGCTCTTAAGTGCTGATGAATGTATTTTGCTATAACTTAAATAATCAGTTTTGTTACAGTGGCATTTACTTTGGCTTGATCAACAAATGCTTCTTCACTACACAGCCTGTAGACCCAAACAAACGGTGCCTGACTGATCTAATGTTTGAGCCTCTCCCCTTGCTATGCTGCAGTTATGCTTGTAGTGCCAAGTCATGAGCTTGGGGTGTTTGCTCCTACCTTGACTTGTCATACTCCTGCCGGGGCAGAATATGCCCACAGACAAATATCACGACGATTTCTGTAAGGTGCTTTGAGTTCTCACATGGATAGCACTTAATAAACAAAAAACCAAGAAAAAGTGTGCAACGCYATTCCCCTCAGCCATGTTCCAGAAATGCTGACGATCTGAGAAAAGTATTTTGCATTTTTTTTCTCTCTCTGCATCTATGACTTTGCATCTTACATAACAATCCTGGGAAGGAGTGGCTATGATGCACTCTGTAGAGTTCATTCTTCACTAGTTTTTTTCTTTTACTGCTGTTGTATGCCTCAGTGGGCATTTAATATTCTGATTTGATAAGGCTTCCCACCCACCTTGCTCTCATCTTGGATTGGTGGAACTAGTCAGCCTGTGGATGCTGTAAGGGAAGATCAAGCCCTATATTCCTAAAACACCATGCTGAGTGGCACCTGTTTTTAAGACTATTTAAATTCCACACAGCCTACAAGAACTGAGAGACATATTTAAGCAGAATTCAGTGTTATGTAATAAAAGTCATGCAGACAGGAAGGAAAAAGTATCTTATCATACTGAAGGGATTATCAAAGCTTCATATTGTGGAATTTAAGTTTTTATTATGCGCAGAGACTTAACCAACCTCCAGGATAATGGTCTAGAGCAGAATGTGTTCTGTTCCAGTAATCACCTAATTTTGGCAATCTTTCATGTTTCAACGTATACTTTTAGCTAAAGTAATTTTTAGATTTCTAAGCTAAAAGATAGTTATTTTGAGTTAAAGAAATTTTAGAAGTCATATTCATCTAAACCCTCCCTCTAAATCAGTGCCACAACACAATTCAAGAAGGGAAGGGATCCTTCAGGGTACAAAAAAAGGGAAAAATTGCACRTTGACAGACCTGGGCAGCCTGTACACATTGACCCAAACTGAAGAGACAGAAAGACTACTCTCAACTGTGCTTCACTTTCCGTAAGACCATTACACTACTCTGATAAAACCTAAATGAAATCTTCTCTTGTTGGATCCTGGTTCTTTTCTGCCTCCTGTCAAGACAACTGGTGCTCAGCCTAGCTGAACAGCAGGAGTCAGGGGAAGGTGCTCCWGAGAGCTCCTGCAGAAGGACCTTTGCTAGTACAAACACTCAGCTGCTTCCCACACCATGGTATCTCCATTTCTCAAGCACTCAGCTCCTCATGCTCCTAATTTTCCCCATCCTTGGTTAATGTTACAAGGGTCACTTTCAAAATGCTGACAGTTCTTTGCTTCAGGAAGCCAATGCACTGTGTGCCACAGAGCTTAAACAGTGTATGGCAAAATAGCACAATGTTGCTAATCTCCCTTAAACCAGAGGACAAAACCCTAAAATGAGTCATGTAAACTGTGGAAAGTTGAAGGATCTTGGACCCTTGGTGCTGATAGAACATGATACCAGCTGGTGCCTGTACTGCATGGGGAGAGTTTGATGCCACACCATCTCATCACTGACCAAAAGATTGCTTAGGCTATCGCTGTCCAGGCCGCATCATGATGTTGAGAAAAGAGTCAGCACAAATGGTKAGGGGGACATTGATCCATACTCAATTTTTGCAAAACATTTATGAAACAGGAGAAAGTTTACACCAGTGTATTTTAATTCAGCTATCCAGCTTTGAAGGGCACTGTTGTTCCCATGTAGGATGTCCTTCGGCAGTACACAAGTCCTTACGGCTTTTGGTCTGASAAGAAGCTGTATTGCAGTCCCCTAGCAGTTCTTTGTGGAATGCTGAATTCCATCCTGCTTGTTGAAATGTATGGTTTAAAATGAATGAGGAATAATGTTTGATAGATTCTGTTTAGCATGCACTTTCATAGATCTCAGGGGAACCTGCAATAGAAGGGTCCATGAGGAAGGTAACAATCCATAAATATCAAATAGAACAGTCTGCCTAATACTTAGTGGCAGAATCAATATTTGAAGGACTTTCTATTGTGATGCCTTTGAATGATGCCACAGAAGCCTTCCTGCTGCAGGGCTGATGAATGGACTCAGCAGAGGTGATCTGACAAACGGGTGAAAACAAACTCAGAATCTGGCCTCCCTGAACAAGACTGACTTTAAAATCGTTACATTCATGAAGATAAAGTAACTACAGGGAATCTAGTTTTACCTGGGGCACTCCTGTTTCAATTGACCCATCAGACAGTGGAAATATCCTGCAGCCCACAAATATCAACATTTTCTTTGGAAAATTTTCAGTTAACAAGCTGACTTTGTTTGGGGTTGCAAAAAATTTTACCACAATTAGTAGCCACTTCTGAAATGGCAAAACACTCTGCAGAACATGGACCCTTCTGCTCCTGCCAGGCTCATTGTCACTTTCCTCTTGTGTGTGTGTGTGCTTAAATAAAAAAGAAAAGAAAACAAAACAAAAAACAAAACCCACACCAGAATTCACCACTTTTTTTTTTTTTTTTTTTTTGCAAGAGAAAGTTAATTTTGGGTTTCCTCATATATTTTCATCATGCTGGACATAATTATCAGGCCAACTAAAGCAAACTCTTCGTGTAATGCATCCTGAAGCACAAGTGCATATGCTCTGTCTCATTATTTCTCCATTTTTTAACTGAAAATATTAAAGAGAAGAACAAGCTACAGGATACAGATGAGCGGGTGATGGACCCAGTCTTTGGAATTTGTTTCCCCATATGTCTCTGTACTCATATATTATTTTGTGAACTACTCAGCACTTACACTTGAGCGTGACTGGCATTTTCCTGTCTACCCAACACATACTGCCTTTGCTCCCAGCTCAGCACACTCAGTCTTCCCGGTATACAGCAGCACCCAGGGGGATCAACCCGTGGTCTTGGTAGGCAGCAGCACTTCTGGTGTCAATACCTCGTGGTTCCTGCCTCAGCTCTTCCTGGGTAACCTTCCTGGGAGAGCACAGGCTGTGAAAGCCTGTCACCTTTCCCCACCAGATGGCAATGTGACAGCAAGAGGCCTTCTTCATCCGGTAGGCGGGGAGCAAACAGAACTTGCCTTGCTGCCAGTCATTTCCGTGTGGAAATTCCCTCTGTTGCAAGTCATTTCTGAGCCATTTCCATCTCTTGGAAGAGGGATGTGCTTGGAAGGGTGTTTTTACTACTTCTTTCCTCACCATCTCTATTAGCTCCTTTTATTCAGTGTTTTATAATTTTTTCCTACATTACCTATTCATGTCTACAGCTAGAATATTCTTTTCTATATTAAAGCAGGCTTTTTTCTTCCCTTTGCATTACAATCATCCATAGCAAAGTATAATAACAATACTTATCATGTRCATAAGGCTTAACATCTTCAAAGCACTGTGAAAAGTATCCCCACTTCTATGAGGTAGGTAAGCAGAGTTAAGGGCGCTTTACTGAGAAGGCAAGTGAAGTACCTGGCCAAGTAATGCCACTCAGGACAGACCAAATTCTAGAAGCAACCATGACTCAGAAGTTCTTTCCAATCTTAGATGTTGACCTTTAGACAACTCTGCTGCTATTTMCAGCTGCTTCTCTTTGTTCCCTTTCAAATGCCCAAAACAAGGTTTTGTCTTTGTTTTGGAAGTGCATTTCTTATTTCAATTCATCTCAGAATATGATAGGATTTCCCCCCCTACTTGTATTTCAAAGCAGAATTCTTTTGCTGTTCAACTAAAGCAAGGTTTTTCTTACTGGTACCTCTTTTTGTAGTTCAAAGAAGGTTTTTTTGACTTCTTGTAGTTCAAAGCAGTGGTCTTTCTCTTGTAGTCTAAAACTAGGGTTCTTTTTAGCTCAACCCTAGATAATTTGCTCATTTCAGTGAATTAGATATGCTATACATAAGTGTTCCAGACATTAACTCTTTCCTTCAATACCAAGAAAAATCACTGAAGGCAGCTTCAAAATCTTACTGCTTCCCATCATCTCCTTTGGCTGTTTCTCTCATGATCCCTGGTATTTTCAGTTTCATATCTGAGCCAGATGATGCATTCAGTGCAGATGTAGACATGTACAGTGCTCAGACCACGTTTCCAAAATGAAACTTCTGTATTTGATGGGGGGGGGTGGATGAGGGGGAGGGCAGGAGGGGCTTGTTTTAAAACACTGRCATGACTAAAAATATTTCACACAGCCCTCTGTATTTCTGAAAAGGCATTCATGGCTTTTTCCCTGCTTTCCAAAGTACAGGGGAGTTACTTGTTGCTGTTTCTTTCCCTCTGTCCTGACACTCCAGAACAGCAGGCTAATGGCTACAGCCCAAGTGTACAAGCAGTGCAGTGAATTTAGTTACCCAGCACAAAGGACACTGCCTAATAAATGTTGTACTTTGACAAGCAGGCTTTTTCCTCTTACTCTTCTGTGCTGTCAGCACTTTTCTGTATATAATATATATGTTAAAAAAAATCTTCTAATCCAGAGAAACATTATATTTTAAACAACATTTCATGAAACATCTCTCCCTGGATGTTTTAGGGCAACATAAAATTACCAAATGCAATTTGGAGGCATTAGTCTATTTCACTGATCAGTTTTTAACCCTTACTTATCCAAATTTCAAAAGTCTCTCTGTGGCATGTTGCTGGAAGAGATCTGTGCTGACAGAGCTTCATAATATATTAAAATGCAGTACAGAAAAGGAAACAGAAATAACTGGGAAATATATTTTTAAAACTATACAGCTCTTTGGAGAGAGGAATGAAACTTGCAAGACTGCACAATGGGGTCTCTTGAAGAGATTTTCAGCTCTGGGCAACCTCCTTGCGTGCTTGTTTCATCTAACGATTGCAGAAACTTCTTATCTCAGTGAGTCAACCTATCAAATCCTGTAAATGTGGTGTGGTTCCATCTAGCAGGAATCTATGCTATTCTCATACAGACCATGGTCTTTGATTAATAATACATGAAGCAGTATCATTTTAAGCATGGAAGATTAAAAATCTAGAATTCTTTAAAGTGATTTACAGCTCTGGCAATTGAAAACTTTTATTACCTCACTGCATGTGCTGTAGTCTGAAAGAGCAAATGCTCATCTGGTCCCAAATGCCAGCGCACCACGTGAAACGAGAGGCCTTAGGATTCCCCATGGTGTGACTGGAGCTTTAACTTCTCCCATAATTGTCCATTGCATGTCTSCTTCCGTGCTGAAATTCTGGTCTCAAAAAAGTTAATTTTTTCACCTAGTACTCCCTCTGCTCCTTTCTGAAGAAATGAAAGTGTATTTCCTGTGAATTGCTAGAAGCTGTGTTAGCTTTCCTCTCTCTCTCTGGAGGAACACATTATAGTCATGGGAATGCAGCTGATAATGGCTGTAGAAATAACACTTCAGCTCAAAGTTTCTTTAAGCAGTACTTTGTCTGTCACCTGAGTATTCTCAGGACTGAAAACTGTTATTCTACCTGCACTGAAAAATGTGTGTGTTTTTGAAAGCATTTCTCTCTCAGCCACAAATAYGCACACACAATACCTGCCTCCGCTGAGCTGAAAGCACTTACACTTAGTGTACTCCACTAAAAGTCCTCCACAAGTTTCTCCTATTTCTTCTTTATTAGTAAAAGGTCTGGGTTTTTTAATTTTATTTTCTAGACAGAGTATCTCAGAAATTTTATATGTGTGAATACCAAGTTCATCTTCTTAGTCTTATCGAACAGAAAGAGGGATGATCAGACTCCCAGAGAGATAGAAAAATGAAACCAGAATGGCTCCATTAAGCAGCACCACTGACTAGTTTCATCCCCAGCCTTAGTATGTTCATTCAGTGGGAAGCTAAGAAATGGTGTAAAATAATTTTGCATCAAATTCTCTTTGAGTCAATGTATTCCTGACTCCTAAAAGASCAGCTGGGTTCCTAGCACCTGTCCACAGGAAAGCCACTACTGCATACAAAATTGTGCACGGCAGCTTAACAGCCTACATCAGTTGCCATGATCTTCACCCCTCTTGTAAAATATCAGGCTTTTTACAGGTAGCAGAGGCATGGATAGGTCTAAGATCACTACTAAGGAATCTAGTTTGTTCCTCTGCACCTTATTTYATAGTTGTATTCCACAAAAAACGAGCCAATTTTCTTTCACATATCCAGAATCTGTGTTTTACCCAACATAGGTGTGTCTTGACAAATACAACACAAAAAACCAAAATAAATACAATGTGAAAGAAGACTAGGGCCACACTAGGAGTAGAAATAGATCTAGAGAGTTTACAGGGAGTTTTATTTGTTGCAACACACTTGCTAATGAGACTGAAATTTCCCACTGATGTTTATGCTTCTGTCATTTGACCTATGTAYGTATGTTAAAGGCTGAGGACATCAGCACTGACAGCACCCAACATTCACAGTCCTAAGGACATCTACATTGTCAGTGTCCAAAATTCACAGACCTAACARCTCACAGGGAAAGAGGTAGGGCCTTGTTTTCTGACAGCTCTCTCCAAGGTGTCCTGAGCATCAGTGTTAACTACAGTTCTCACAGTGATACCCCCTGGTCTCTGTGGAAACCTTTTTTCCAGCTTSAGCATTTCAGCACCTCAGCAGCTGGGAGGCAGTGGGAGCTGCTGGGGAACTGGAATTAGCTGCATTCCAGGCAGGATAGGGTGGACACTCTGCTTACCCCACTGCCAGGAAACAGTTCTGTTCTCCACCCTGACTGCTCTRGATAGCTCTCTGTGAAATGCTTGCAAAAGTATGTCTGAATGACTCATTTGCAAGGAGTAATTTATCAAATTGATTTAGCCTCATTTCCTGTTTGTGGGACTGTCCACATGCAAGTCACGATTTCCTCAAATTTATTCATTGCCCAAAGTTAATTTTGTTTAAGCATGTGGACTGAATATGAACTGTTTTGATGTCCCTGGCTCCAGAACGATTGGCAAATAATTGTAGGAGATCAAATCTATCATGTGCCCTCACTTCTGTTTCTGTGAAAGATGCATAAAGGGAGTTCAGTAGGTGTCTTGCACCTTAGTGCAGAATAGCTTCAGSTCTCACATCCTATGTAAATTACCACAGGTTGGCATGCACAGGACCAGTGTGAATCCCAGTCAATAGCATCACTAGGAAAGATTGCTGCCATGTGCTCATTTCAGTGATTGACATGCCTAAGCAGATCTTTCATCAGCACAGATCAAAGCTGAGACACTTTGTCCGACTTCTTCATCTCCTTGCTGAGACTTATACTTTTTTTTTGTCACAGTAAACTATGGAGCATCTTTCTGAAATACCATTATATAACTTTTTTTCTGTGACTGACTCATCTCTCCATTATGTCACTGTTAAATTAGTAAATGCACAGAAGATGTTCCTGATTTAAACAAACAAGCAAGAGGGCAATCAGTCCCTACATACTGAGGCAAACAATCTAGAAATTGAATTATAGATAGGCTAAAGTAAATGTATGAGTGTGTTCAAGCTGATTTGTTGAGTCAGTTCTATAAACACCTCTTGGATTTTAATCCACACTTTACTGTTTTCTRGTTTTCTGCAACATTCTATTTTTTTACAATTCATCTTTTGTGTTAGATTTCTTCACGTATTTTGTCAATCAGAGGCTTATGAATACAGTGTATTTCAAGATGTGGTTGTGATATATATCTGTTTTTCTCAGGAAAGATAAATAAGCACAGAAAAATGCAGAAAGAGTGAAGAATATGTAAACCCCAGCATGTAACAGCAGCATCTGAAATAACAAAAGCAACAACACTTGCTATTCATACCTGAACCAACCCCACATTTCCCATTGTACTTTACTGAGGCATCTGATTTTATCTGGGCACAATCTGTCCCTTTTGTTCTCCTGCACTTTCTTTGGTGCACATTTCTACTGTGGGATTGGTCTGATGAGACTTCTTGCCTCTTCCATCCTCACTACAATCAAGTCAGGCTTGCCAGTGAGAGCCTATCAAAGGATTTAAATGGCTCATGTAATTGCTTCCTTTATGTTGCAATCTTCCTAACCTTCAAAACATCAAAAAACCCCCAGAGTTTTTGTTTTCAGGGGGAAAATGGGACACACAGGCTTTTTAAGATGGTGAACAGCATCTCAGATACTCTGCTCCTAAGATTATCAACCCCAAATACAGACCAGAGGGGGGAAAAAAGAACACAGATAGAAAAGAAAGCAGTTTCAGAGTGGTACCTTAAAAAGAAAGAGGTGGCTATTCCCAGCAAAAAAAGGTAAATTGTATTTTTATCAGGCACAACTGTGATAGGTATATGAATGAGAAAATCGGTTTGCATGAAGTGTTTACCTATTTTTTCCTTTTGTTTGTATGGCTGCACTTTCTTCCCCAAATAAATAATACCTCAGACCTTCCTTCCTCTTTCTCTCTATCTTTATATCCACCCGGACAAACCAACAAATATTTAAACTAGCAAACAAATATTAGTAAATTGTTGCTGCTCCCCAGGACACAAGGTGTACACCACTGCACACGAAGTCAGAGCAAATCTGGCCTGAATAAAAAACACATAGCAAGCCACTGAATCAGAATTTAGCCTCTTTCACGTTTCTTAACACAGCACAGCAGAATAATAAGGTCTCTTATCCGTTCAGCATGCCTAACTCTGTTGGACTGGCGACTTACCCAACTGCTTTTGTATGCACTGGGTTTTCCTGCATATAGGTATTTTCTGGCCTGATCATAATTACTTCATTTAGTTCTACAAATCAATTTAGGCTATACATTGTTTTATCTAAAATATTCTAGATACAGAGGCAGACACTTTTTCTATCACTTATTGATTAAACAAATTCCTAGAAATAGCATCACAAATTTATGACTAAAAATTGAAAGCTAGTTCTTTTCCTTCCTTCCTTCCTTCCTTCCTTCCTTCCTTCCTTCCTTCCTTCCTTCCTTCCTTCCTTCCTTCCTTCCTTCCTTCCTTCCTTCCTTCCTTC